>JASPKZ010002305.1:1342500-1357500 GCA_030220185.1 Diploptera punctata | reverse complement strand
TATCAGCTGAATCTAGGTTTTTAACGAGGTATTACTCCTCCCCTCTTCCTTTCTCATCCGGACTTTGGGACCGGTAATGGTGAAATTCTATGGGCAAATACTTACTTACTTACTTACTCACTAGCACTATCGAACCCTTAGGTTGATGGCCGCGCGGACATAAGCTCTCCATACATCCCTATCCTGAGCTAATGCTTTCCAATCATTCCCTGCATAATCTACTTTCCTCAAATCATAGTTAATGTTATTCTCCCACCTCATTCTTGGTCTACCAACTGGGCGTTTTCCCTCTGACTTTCCTACAAGAAGCTTCCATGCACGTCTTTCATTCCCCATACGTGCAACATGTCCTGCCCATCGCAGTCTATGAGACTTAACTGTTCTTATTATATCTGGCTTCCTATAAAGACCATGTAGTTCATTGTTATGTAGTCTTCTCCATTCACATGTGTGTTCATCTCTCTTTGGTCCAAAAATTTTCCTAAGTAAGTTACTTTATTCTCAAATACTTGTAATCTCCTTTCCTCTCTTAAAGTAAGAGTCCATGTTTCGCACCCATATAATATAACTGGTAGAATAATAGTTTTATATATTTTCAGTTTAACGTTTTTTTTAAAGGAGTTGGGACATCAAGAGTCTCTGCAATGCATAATAGCACGCATTTCCAGAATTGAACCTATGTTTAATTTCTTTGTTCATCTCATTCCTATTTGTGATTATTGTTCCTAGGTATTTGAATTCAGCCACTTCCTGAAAATTTCCTCAAAATTCCCTCATTTGTCATTAGCTGTCCATTTCCATTATATAATGAATTTCTACGTGTGACCATATATTTAGTTTTACTGATATTTACTTCCAGTCCTAATTTCTTAGTGTTACTCAATAGTGTGTGCGTGTTGTCCTGTTGCAAAAAGTTAATATAAATCTGAGCAAGATTATCTATTTACAGGTATAAAACTTAATTAACGCTGGGATGGAAATACTGTATAAGACATGACATAATTATAATAAAGCACTATTAAAGATTGCAATGCAGCAATTTAAGCCGGATTCAAATAAACTGCAGAAAAACAGTTTATAATTAATTTACATATCTCACATTAAAAGTGTCTGCTCTTTTTATAGTAGGCCTATATAAAAAAGTTTTGATAATTTAGAGAGAATTTCATTTATATAGGAAAGGGACAAACAGTTGAAAGGGGAGAGAAACAATATTGTCGTGATTCTATTTTGTTCTTAAAGTTGCCTGCGGGAGTTTACAGTCATATTTTCAGACAAAATAACATCTGAAGTGAATGTAGCAGCTGATCTCATTATTACGCGAACTAGATAAATCCCTTACAACAAGAAGCGCTAGGGATGTTTGATAGAAACTACTGCACGGATTAAAATTACATCTGTCAGCATTAAAACGAGTTTCTGAAAGAAGGTTCTAATGTAAATATATATATATTTATAACATCGATAAAGCGTCACTGCTATAAAGTAAAATAAATATTCTCTTTAATTTGTTTACTTGATATAGTCAGCTACTAGATGGCAGTGAAGACAGTGTTCTCGCGACATCTAGTAATAATGGAGAGTATAATACATATATAAGAAAAATAAGTGTTTGAATTGGATTCGCCTGGTAGTGTAATGGATATCACGCTGAGGTACAGACTCAGAGATCCGGGTTCGAATCCCGTCCAGGCATTTATTTTTCTTATCATACCATATATATATATATATATATATATATATATATATATATTTATTTCGTACTAGCGGAACTTGCCACGATGCTCGACAAAATAATTTAAACAGGTTATGTATGAACTATTTTATAAGATGGTTATTGTGAGTTATCATAAGGAATGTCATGAGTGATTTCCAATTTATCTAGAGGATTTGGAAATCAAGAGTGGCATTTGTTAGAACTATTTAAGGAAAAATTCCTATGACCGGGATCTCATGAACAGTAGTCAGAAACGCTGACCACTAGCCCATGAGCTGGTCACATCCATCCATAGTAATTCTGCCCGAAGGCAGGTCCTTCACTACAATCATAGCATTTTCATGCTATGCTTGCAGCTTTACTAGGGAATTGTAGGTGTGGTAGCTTCCCGTTGCTTTTCACACCGGTGAAGGATGATGATGATGATGATGATGGTAATGATAAGGATGATTATGATGATGATTGCCATATGATTTTGGGGACCGTATGGGTCTTAAAGTTTTCCTGGCATTTGTCTTAACCCCCGATAAAAACTTCACCCAGAAAAATTGCCCCGACCGGGGATTGAACCCCTGGTCACATAATATTCAACAAAAATGTAAAATAAATGACACTTCTAATTCTGTGACAAATTACTTTTCTCCTGGTGAGTAGGCAACTTCTCTGACTTCAATGTCGAGCGTATTGCATAATTAAAAGGCAATACTAACCTACACACTATTGCCTTAATGAATGGAGTGAGAGGTTACCTTTGCAGTGATTTCTATTTTAATTGGAGCTTGGATTTAATTTATTTATTGTCGCAGTGTTCTACGATCAAAGATATCTGATTCTTGAAAGGCTCATCAGGCATTTATTTGAAATAAATCAAGATCTCATTTGTGAAATACTCAGATTTTAAATCCTGCAAGACCTGGGTTTTGTACAGGGTGTCCACATAGTCCTGCTACAAAAAACAATGTAACTTAGCGCTTAAACTACTGCATAACTTATGGATGAGTGATGAAGCCCACTTTCACCTTAGTGGTTACGTTAACAAGCAGAACTTCCGGTATTGGTCCGCAAATAACCCACGTGATCTTCATGAAAAACCTCTCCATTCTGAAAAAGTAACAGTTTGGTGTGCAGTATCTTCTCGTGGACTCGTGGGACCCTATTTTTTTGAAGATGAACATGGTAACACAGTAACGGTGAACTCTGAACGTTATGCTGACATGTTAGTAACTTTTGGTCTGCCTGGCATCGATCAGTATGATCCAGATGAAGAAACACTCTTCCAGCAAGATGGTGCAACAAGCCATACTGCTAATGTCTCAATGGGTTTGCTGAGACTCGCTTTTCCAGGACGGCTAATCAGCAAGAATGGTGATATCCCTTGGCCTCCCCGTTCGCCAGATTTGACCGCCCCAGACTTCTTTCTTTGGGGCTATCTTAAATGCAAAGTCTTCGAGGAAAATGCACCAAGAACAAAAGAAGATCTGAAGGAGAGAATCCGGCAGGAAATTAACAACATTCCTTTGCAGATGCTACAGAACGCCATGGGTGGATTTCATCTTAGACTCCAACAATGTGTGCAAAACCAAGGACGTCACCTTACTGGCACCATATTCAAAAAAATGATTGTTTTTTAAGGTAAAACATTAATTTCCACTCATGTACTTAAGATTCATGTTCAAATAATTATACTCTTTTTGTAAATATATTATTGGTGATTTTTCAAAATCGTGCCGTTTCATTGCCTCACCCTGTATTTGAGATAAAGGCATGCGGGTTTTTGTAACGTGTCTACATCTCTCAAAGTTTTGTTTACATTTGTTGCAGATTGTGATTTAAACGACAATGATGACACAATGATGTGGCGGTTAACATGTCCAGGCACAAACAAAGGCGCTTCATCATACTATTTAACTCATGCCCCAAATGGGACTCAATGGCCAATCACGTTTCAATGATTTCTGTTTTACAACCAATCAGAGTCGTGTTTCACCAAATATTTATCAGTGTTATAATTACCATATTAAATAAAGCTCCTCCTTTTTAATATTCTCAACAGGTCTGACCATTATTTTGCAGTGACTGAGCCCGTGAGAAATACGGCTACCAGATTGTATATATAGTGCATAGATGTCAACACATAGCGCTTGCAGGAGTTAATATAAAAACATTTGTAGCAATTGATTATACCACCAAGAAAAGAAACCACTGTTTGCAATTTCTTAAATGTATTTTTTCCCAGGTAACAATCCAGAAAAATATAATTGTCATATTTACATCATACGACATCAGAAATGAATTAATATACAGTTTGATGTGTTTCATTTTTTCTCCACTAGAGAGTATTCTTACAATATTGCGTTCCATTTGCAATAAATAGTATGATCTGGTTGCAGTGATAAACAAAAGAAGCAGATGAAGCATACCTATCGTTTCTCATTTGTTTTCAAACATCGCCGTTTACATTAAATATATAAATATTTTAAAATAACTATAGTTAAATAATGATTTGTGAGTAAACAGCTTAATTTTATTCGTTAAATAGTCCTAACAAATGCCACTCTTGATTTCCAAATTCTCTAGATAAATTCACTCCTCACTTCGTGAGTCGTGAATTTATCGATAATTTGGGAATCACTCGTGGCATTACTTATGATAACATCACCCTCTGCAGGTACTTATTGTCTTCGTAAATTGCGTTCAGCATGGAATCAGGAAATTCCGCACGCCGAGAGAAGTCAGGTGGCAGCAACGCTTGCGTAATTTGCAGTTTATAGGCCTGAGGATGTAGCCGCTTATGGAGGACTTTATGAATGGTTGATTTTGGTAAATGCAGTTGCCGTGAAGCTCGACGAACCGATTTTTGAGGTCTGAGTTGAAATGCAAGTTGCACATTGTCGATAGTTTCTTGCCTCACACCTGGTCGTCCACTCCGTGAGAACCCATTACATTGTCAGTCGCTAGAAATTTCTCGGCTCATCTAATTATTTATGATTTGGATGGAGGATCTCTTCCATATTGTCGGCGGAAATTTCGCTGAACAGTTATGGTGATTTACCAGAATCAGTATACGACCATACACATTGGGCCTTTTCCTGTGGTGACGTCATTGTCGTTTAGATCACAATCTGCAATAATTGTAAACAAAACTTCGAGAGATGGGTCATCAGAGACTATTATCTACAATTAACCTAAACGCAGTTTCGCATATGTCACTAAACGGAGTTCAAATCCCTTATAGTGAGACAGTAAAAATTCTAGGAGTATTTATTGACAAAAACTTAAATTGGAATACACAAATAAACCATACATGCAAAACAGTCTTCTCAATAATACATTCATTAAATCGTGTACGAAATTGTTTGCCATTCGCCCTTAGGAAAATGTTAGTAGAAACACTTGCAATGCCCCATTTTGATTATTGTGACACTCTTTTTACAGACTTAAATATTATTTCCACTCAAAGACTTCAACGTGTTCATAATTCTTGCGCACGTTTTATTTGTGGTATTCGCAAATTTGACCATGTTACACCGTCCCTGGAACAATTATCGTGGTTTCGTCTAAGAGATCGTAGAACTGTCCATTCCCTATCCCTTCTCTATAAAATACTTCACACATCATCGCCTAATTATTTATCACGCCGCTTCATCAGACTATCCGACACACATAATCTTGACACTCGATCCCATCAGCACATTGTCCTTTATATCCCGCCTCATCACACTGTATATTATTCATTATCTTTTACGGTGTCACTTACCAAAACATGGAATTCCCTTCCACCCTATGTCAGAGACTGTCAAACTATAACATCCTTCAAAAACAAACTAAAGAATTATTTAATAACAAACTAACTTATACACCTCACTGATAGTATTCTTTTAGCAATATTAATATATTAATTATTTATGTAAATAATATTAAGAATAACAAATATTTTTATTTGTTTTGTTTTAAATATTGTATAATCGTAAAATTAGTTTTCTATATCTCATTATTTTCCTGTTTTTTATATACACTAGACAGGGACAATTTAATATGTCTTGCTTGTATACATTTTATTATTAGTTTTAGTCTTAATTTTAACTAATATTAACTGGTTGTATTATAGATCGTAATATGTATATTAGATATTATCTTTTGATCAAATTTTTACTTAGTGTTTAATATTAGAGTTAATTAAGATTGTTATATTCTTATGTAATATATGTTTGTTCTGGTGAGTGGAAGAGAAGGCCACATGGCCTTAACTCCACCAGGCTAAATAAATCTTAAAATCTTAAATCTTAAAATACGTTGCAAAAACAGCATGTCTCTACGTCAAATACAAGTTGTTTACGAGCTAAGTTACATTGTTTTGGTAGCAGGACTTTATGGACATTCTGTATTTTACTAGCTACAGGCTTAAATGTTTAATTTCCCTAAAAAATAAATATTTGTCTGGACATGTATGATCGTTCAATAACTTCCAATTTTTATACGTGTGCATTTGAGACAGAGCGATGCAACTAAACAATATATGTTTGCAATTATATGTAATTATTGCGTGAAAAGAAACATGTAATATACGATTTAATTATCCCAGAATTTTTTGGTGTTGTTACATCTTTATTAGGAGAAATATTGTTTGAGAAGACAGACTTTAAAGATTATTAACAATTCCAGATTTTGGGATAATACATTGTATTTGAACTTACTGAAATTATAACAGTTTTTCCTCGTGATAGGCTATAATTTTGAATAGCTATGATCAACCGAAGCGACTGTTTCCACTGGTTAACAAGATTAGCGTAAATCAATCCCTCTACTTTAATTTTAGTTCTATTAACCTGATATCACACTTCACACATTTATAGCGCATTTAATAATAATAATAATAATAATAATAATAATAATAATAATAATAATAATAATAATAATAACTTTATTTTGCCTGGCAGATTTAAGGCCTTGATTGCCTTGTCCACTACTCAACCAGGTTCGAAAAAAAAATTATTCTTAGACCTAAATTACAATATACAAATTGATTACATGGTATTTATAAAATACCATTAATATTAGACCCATGCTAATATGTATTACAGGGACTCTTGTCCCAACTCCTTTGAAAAAAAAGTTAAACTGAAAATATATAAAACTGCTATATAACTGTTATAATAATAATAATAATAATAATAATAATAATAATAATAATAATAATAATAATAATAATAATAATAATAATAATAATAATAATAATTCATCATCATCATCATCATCATCATCATCCTCCGGTTCATGGCAGCTGCCGCCGTCTTCCGGAAACCAAACGCCATTCCTCTCTGTTCATCCATTGATCTTCCTCCATTTCTCTTATATTCATAGCTGCTTGTACCCCTTCTATCCAAGTTTTCTTCGGTCTTCCTCTCTTCCTCCTTTCCATTGGGATCCATTCCATAACAATTTTTGGCAGTCTTTGCTCTGGCATTCTTTTGACATGACCATACCACTGCAATCGTTTCTTTTCTATAATGTAATAATAATAATAATAATAATAATAATAATAATAATAATAATAATAATAATAATAATAATAATAATAATAATAATAATAATAATAATAATAATAATAATAATAATAATAATAATAATAATAATAATAATAATAATAATAATAATAATAATAATAATAACAATAATAAAAAATGTAGGCTTACAAAACAGATAATGTAATTCTACGAAAACAGGAGTAAAGCTCCAGTGGATACTATAAAGTGGATTGGTGAAGTCAAAAATGACTTAAAATTGGCAGGAATTACTAAAGAAGATATCCCAAACAGAGATATATTTAGAATTATGGTGAATAAGTGGCAAGTTGACCAACAGGACAAACCGAAGAAAAAAACTGGAACAACTTGGACAGATGATAGAAAACAAGCTCATAGCAAGAGAATGAAAGAAATTTTGGCTCAAAGGAAACGCCTCTAAGTACTTTGCGTAGTCCTACATGGGCTCATCCGCAATAATAATAATAATAATAATAATAATAATAATAATAATAATAATAATAATAATAATAATAATAATAATAATAATAATAATAATAATATAATAATAATAATAATAATAATAATAATAATAATAATAATAATAATAATAATAATAATAATAATAATAAGAATAATAGTAATAAAATATGATTAGCTATTTATTTTTATTAATATATTTCCAGTTTTTTAAATAAATTGTTATATTTTATTACTCAGCTACGTATTAAAAAAATTAATGTAATGAACTGAACTTTATAAGAAAATTATTTTTTCTGGATAAATTAAAACGTACAAACATGGTGGGTTACCCAATTGTCTTCAGCTATACAATTTAAATCCATATTTGGCGACGACAGGGTAACTCAGGTACGTTTGTAAAATTTAACTAAAATAGTTACCTCGACAATGATAACAAATTATTCTTAAAAACTAGAATTTTTCTGAGTCTTCGATGCGTCAGGATATAAATAAGAAATGTAACAATGAATTTTAAATATACATTTTACACCACTAAAAAACTGTATTCATAGGAAGAAGTGGTGTGAATTAGAAATTTCTTTTCCTTAATCTAGACGTTCTTTGCAGTTCTTTATCCAATAAAGATGAAAAATGAGGTTAATTCAAGTTTCGTTCCTCGCGCTAAGGAGCTGGAACCGGACCAACAAAGTCATTTACAGTTGGATAATAATTTTTACTTTCTAAAGAAAAGAAGTCACAGACATTTTCACATATTTTTTTTACACATTCTCATCTATTTTACTATCTACCCTAATCTTATATTCACGACTGAATAAAGTAATGTTTTAATGACATGAAGATTATTTCTAGTTTGTGATGCGAGCCATAATATCTAATGAATTATTAGACTAAAAATGAAATTCTAATAAAATCATCGTAAAATTCTGTTGAGGTGTTAGTCAGAGTGTATAAAATTATAATATAAAATTGTGTATCTTTTATTTAGTCTCATCAACTGTTAAACGGTTAAAACATTGAAGTAGGTACTCTGAATAGCAGCTGGAGAGTAACATACAACCTACTGCTGAGGATGGGACTGGTCCCGAAAGGCCTACAATGTTTTAATAATTTCAACAGTTGAGGTGACTGAATAAAAGAAACATAATTTTATATTGTCCACCGCTGTGGCCTCCAGATAGCGTGCTGCCTTGTCACGCAGCGGGCCCGGGTTCGCTCCCCGGTCGGAGCAGTTTTTCTGGTGAGGTTTTTTATCGGGATTTTTCGTCACCTGTAAGACAAATGTCAGGAAAACTTTAAGGCCCAAACGGTCCCCGAAATCATATGACCATCATCATCATCATCATTATCATCATCTTTATCATTATCATCATCATCATCATCATCATCATCCTTCACCGGTGTGGAAAACAACTGGAAGCTACCACACCTATAATTCCGTAGTAAAGCTGCAAGCATAGCATGAAGATGATATGATTGCAGTGAAGGACCTGCCTTCGGGCAGAATTATTATGGATGGAATTTTATATTATATTCTGGGAACCTTTCTTTTTGCATTCGTAATAATAATAATAATAATAATAATAATAATAATAATAATAATAATAATAATAATAATAATAATAATAATAATAATAATAATAATAATAATAATAATAATAATAATAATAATAATAATAATAATACTAATAATAATAATAATAATATAATATATTTACTTTTCTACGTTATAAAATATTGTTAAAATCAAGAATTAATAAAATGCAAATAATTTGTAAACAAATTAGATGGTCTTTTAAATCCTACAAGAGTGATGTGCCAAATCGTAAAACAAAAGGAAAGAATGGAAATAATGTTGCAATTTTCTGCTCTAGAAGGTCTTGTGATCCTTAGTCTTTGGCAATTTACATAAATCCTGCAGCATGACAGTTGCAATTACGGGCCGCGGAGGCAACTCAAGCATTAAGGTTAAAAGTTCTTTTTTACTTGTTCTCGTACTGTGTCTTCTACTTTTCAAATTTGATGAATTTATCTCTCGAACCAGCGGACTTGACGCTACTAGAAGCTATTTGTCTTCTTGTTTTATTACTTACTTACTTACTTACTCACTGGCACTATCGAACCCTTAGTTTCATGGCCGCGCGGACATAAGCTCTCCATACATCCCTATCCTGAGCTAATGCTTTCCAATCATTCCCTGTATAATCTACTTCCCTCAAATCATAGTTAATGTTGTTCTCCCATCTCATTCTTGGTCTACCAACTGGACGTTTTCCTTCTGGCTTTCCTACAAGAAGTTTCCATGCACGTCTTTCATTCCCCATACGTGCAACATGTCCTGCCCATCGCAGTCTACGAGACTTAACTGTTCTTTATATATCTGGCTTCCTATAAAGATCATGTAGTTAATTGTTATGTAGTCTTCTCCATTCACCTGTCTGTTCATCTCTCTTTGGTCCAAAAATTTTCCTAAGAACTTTATTCTCAAATACTTGTAATTTCCTTTCTTCCCTTAAAGTAAGAGTCCATGTTTCGCATCCATATAATATAACTGGTAGAATAGTAGTTTTATGTATTTTCATTTACGTTTTTTGAAAGGAGTTGGGACATCAAAAGTCTCTGCAATGCATAATAGCACGCATTTCCAGAATTGAGCCTATGTTTAATTTCTTTGTGCATCTCATTCCTACTTGTGATTATTGTACCTAGGTATTTGAATTCAGCCACTTCCTCAAAATTTCCCTTATTTGTCACTAGCTGTCCATTTCCATTATATACTAAATTTCTACGTGTGACCATATATTTAGTTTTACTGATATTTACTTCCAGTCCTAATTTCTTAGTGTTACTCAATAGTGTGTGCGTGTTGTCCTTTAGTATCTCCTCGCTATCGGCCAATAATACTACATAATCAGCATAAACTAACAGCTTATTAACGCCATTCAGTTGTAAACCTTCCTCATTCTCTAAAGATTTAATGGCATGCTCTAGTACAAAATTAAATAGTAGAGGAGATAGTGCATCTCCTTGCTTCAACCCATTCTGGATTTCAAAAGTGTCTGAAAACTGTTTGCCTACACGCACCCTACTCTTTGAGCCATTTAGACACATTCGTATAAGTCTAACTAAATTTTTAGGAATTCCGAACTCCAGCAGGTAGGCCAACATTGCATTTTTTATTTTAATTTTTACTTTAACACCATATATATTCACCACAACTACTTCACACTAATGTTTTATATACGCAATCGATAGATCGTGATGACAGCTGTCGATTGAAACTCAAACCATCGTCGTAACATCTCCGAGTCTAAATTTATACTAAACAAAAATTATGTGACGCAGCGAAACGACCTCAAAATTGCGGCACTTACATCTCCACTGCATGCGATGCTTCCCAGTCTACACTCAACGTAACGAATTATTTAATCCTTTATCTATCGAGTGTTGTAATTAAATTTTTGGATGCAGATGATAGATATGCAGATGCAACACCAAACTGCATCCCCCGATTTTGTTAGCATCAGTTTTCTGAATTTCCTCCTACTGTGGACGCAAATTTAAATACGCATTCAAGTAAAAAAAAGTGAGTAATCGTAACAGCTCCAATTTATTGTTTGTTATTAGAACATACTGTAGCAATTATCCGTAAAGCTGCCTGATGGCCAATAGATCCAGGTAAGCCCGTTGAAGTATATTTATCCTGCAGCTCTTTTTGAAATGAAACTTTTGGATAAAGCGGATTAACCGACAGATTTAACCGTTATCTATCTACTTGATTAATTATTCTCAACTCTTCAGCAGCGAAGCCAATAAAATACTGCAAGAGATAAAGCTTTTCAGAAAACATCTGTAGGATTGTTTAACAGAAGAAATAATGTTATTAGATTGAACTTTTATAGCAATAAATCACCATGAGGTTTAATTTAAGATAAATACATAAATTAATGAAAGCACACTTGTAAATCAAACAGAAGAACAAATAAAATTCAAGAAATCCACTTACCATCCATTGAAACACCAGAGTTTCGAAGCATTTTCAAAAAAAGTTTAATATAATATTGGCACCGAAGAACGAATACAGCCTAAATAGGATAATTAAAACAAATAAAAATGAAACAATTAGAGAAAAAATAAATCAGGAATTTATCAGATCAAATGCAGGGATTGTGACAAAATTTACGTAAGAAAAACAAAAAGAAACTTGAAAACAAGGGCGAAAGAACATCTTAGAAGCGTCAAAAATGGAAAAGTGGAAAAGTCAGCAGTAGCTGCTCATGCTTGGTCCGAAAAAAAATCTAATTGAATCAAAAGCTGGTCTAATTAAACAAATAGGTAAACAAAAGGAACTCACGATTTGGGAAAAAAATCTACATTCCGAAAAACAAGAAAGAAAAACTTATGAACTTAGAAATTCCCGCGGATTCTGACCTGATCCGTAGGTTTATCGGCCCTCCAACAGAGGGCAGGAGAAGTGGTTCTTCCGATCAACATAACATAAAACCTCTGCACGCCTACCATTTTCCCTGCGATTCTTCTTAATTGCAGTTATCTTTTTAATCTTTGATGTAGAAATCGCTCTACTCCTTCCTATAACAATTATTATAATAAGTTCTAGTATAAAATCATGACTAATTATTAGTTTTATAGTCGGCAAGAGTGTACTGAGGATGGGGTCACCAATACCTTGAAATCGTGATCCACTTACAAGAATAATTATGAGGAGAGGTGTGAAACATTTAAATTTACTTGAACGTTATTATACTTACGCAGTCCGCTTCTTTGACTTCCCGATGTCGAGAAGTCCAATTTATTTTTATCTCACATATCCGCCATCTTGATAAATCTACTCCATATTTGATTAGAGGTTAACATGTTTCCTCCCATGTTATGATTCAGGTATAGAAAAAATTATGGAAACATTAAATTTATTATTTTTATTATTCCGGCTTTTACAATGAATACACATTTTTCCGGTACCCATGTTCACAGTTAACTACACCTTTGTTTCAACACATTTTTGCATTCTTGTCTGTTCATCCATATATCTTCTTCTATTTCCCATTCCCTCTTAGCTCCATTAATTCCCTGAATCCACGTAATAGTTGGTCTATCCTTCTTTTTCCTTCCCTGTGGTTCCCAATCCATGATTATCTTAGGTAGTCTTCCTTCTTCCATTCTTCTAATGTGTCCGTACCAATTTAATTGTTTCTTCTTTATAAAATCTAATATTGAATACTGTATCTGCATTTTTTCTTTTATATATGAATTTCTGATTTTATCCTTCCTGGATATTCTTGCAGCACGTCTCCAGTAGTCCATTTCAGTGGCGAGCATTTTTTTTTCATTTGTGCATTTAAAGCCCACACTTCAGCTCTATAGGTAATAATGCTTCTGATTATTGTATTAAAAATAGTTTTTTTTTTATTTCTTTGAAGATATGTTTGTCCCATACTATTCCATTTAGGGCAGATATAGCACACTTTCCTATATTGATCCTGTTTCTTATCTCTGCTTCTTGTTTTCCATCTTTAGTAATTTTAATTCCCAAATACTTATATTCTTCAGTGTGTTTAAATCTTCTTCTAGTATTAAATCTTGAGGAAGATCCCCTATTGTCATATATCTAGATTTATCCATATTGATCTTTAAACCCCATAAACTATATTCTTGTATTAATTTTCTAGTGAGGCATTAAATTTAAAATATATAAAACTAGTATTTCCCCCTTTATATTATATGGATGCGAAACATGGACTCTGAAGATTTGATGTCATGCTCTATAGTCTGTCCAGCCTAAGAAACACACTTTGCCATTTAACTTCCGAATGTATTTACTCCGCGCAGCACGTGTTTAAGTACATGCGACCTCAGTCAGCTGTTTGTTACTAGCCGATTACACAACAATCGTTTTAATTTTAAATGTTGAAGGTTGTATTAACAGACACAATGGTATGTCGAAATCTACGGTAATTAAATTATAAATTTATTATTTCAATAATTATATAATATAAAATATAATTTTGATCACACATGTTATCACAGAGTTAAGTTACGATAAACTATGCGACAGTCTCCATATTTGTAACGGACATTCAACATCCTCTCAAATGCGAATTTTTAGTTACTCTCCGACCTACAGAGAAACATGTAGGTATATACTGTATTCTAATCAACTGTAGTTAACATAAATAGTTTTAAATATGTAATTATATTAATCGAGTACATGATCTATTTTTTCGCTTCCGCTGAACTGTGCTTTGGTCATGAACGAATCGAAATAACTGCAGCAGTGATGTGCTTCGGAGATTTCCCTTCCATTTGTTTTCCTCAACTGTATTTATTAGCTGGACAAGCTAACGTACAAAATTTAATAGTGGAGGAGATAGTGCATCTTCTTGCTTTAACTTACTTACTTACTCACTGACACTATCGAACCCGTAGGTTCATCGCCGCACGGACATAAGCTCTCCATACATCCCTATACTGAGCTAATGCTTTCCAATCATTCCCTGTATAATCTACTTCCCTCAAATCATAGTTAATGTTATTCTCCCACCTCATTCTTGGTCTACCAACTGGGCGTTTTCCCTCTGGCTTTCCTACAAGAAGCTTCCATGCAAGTCTTTCATTTCCCATACGTGCAACATGTCCTGCCCATCGCAGTCTAAGAGACTTAACTGTTCTTATTATATCTGGCTTCCTATAAAGACCATGTAGTTCATTGTTATGTAGTCTTCTCCATTCACCTGTCTGTTCATCTCTCTTTGGTCCAAAAATTTTCCTAAGTACTTTATTCTCAAATACTTGTAATCTCCTTTCCTCCCTTAAAGTAAGAGTCCATGTTTCGCACCCATATAATATAACTGGTAGAATAATAGTTTTATATACTTCTTGCTTTAACCCGTTATAAATTTTGAAAACTTGCATACACGCACCCTAGTCATCAATGTTCCATCCATAGTAATTCTGCCCGAAGGCAGGTCCTTCACTGCAGTCATAGCATTTTCATGCTATGCTTGAAGCTTTACTAGGTAATTGTGTAGGTGTGGTAGCTTCCCGTTGCTTTCCACACCGGTGAAGGATGATGATGATGATGATAATGGTAAGGATGATAATGCTAAGGATGATGGCCATATGATTTCGGGGACCGTTTGGGCCTTAAAGTTTTCCTGACATTTGTCTTACAGGTGAGGAAAAACCCCGATAAAAACCTCACCCAGAAAAACTGTCCCGACCGGGGATCGAACCCGGGCCCGCTGCGTGACAAGGCAGCACGCT